>JAGFNQ010001931.1:0-38061 GCA_024364735.1 Boesenbergia rotunda | reverse complement strand
TAAGCGCGATATGTGGTACACAACTGGGCCCTATATGATATGGGATGTATTTTTAAGTAATACCTTTATGGAATTGTTTTGAAAACATTCATTGAAAACATTTATTATATGTGAAGGGTATGCTTAAGGTACTTTATACTGCATGCTTAGAAACTTGGTTGTTTAGTATGCTTTGATGAACTCATGCTTATGATTTGTTATGTGTACATGTTGTATTCTTTCGTATGGATTTGCGAGTAGGACAGGATCCTTACTAAGCATTTGTGCTTACTAGTTTATGTGTTGTCTTATGTGCAGATAAGGGTAAGGAACACTTAAACTAAAGGAAGAGGCAGGAGGCTGAAGATGTGTGGGGTGGTGGCTCGGGAAAGAAAGATTCTTATATCTACTTTATTATGCTTATGTTATGCTCCTTGACAATGAATGTTAGTGATTAGGATTGATATTGCATGATGGTGATTACACTTGGAATTTTCATATACTTGATTTTGTTTGATTATATTATGGTTTGAAATAATATGTGAACCTATCATGTTATGGAATAAGTCTTGATTAAAATATTTCAAATGATGTTCTAATGATTCAAGCATGATATTTAATTGACATGTACTGGCAAGTATGCTTAGCACTTGTAAATATCACTTGATAGTTTTAGACAAGCATGCTCAGCACTTAGTCCTTGCACTTGTGTTTTATTTTATGTTAAAATTATATGATTGATTGTTACGTAACCCCGCCCCGAGAGTAGATATAAGGGCGGGCGTTACAGGTTGGTATCAGAGCCGGTTTCCCCTCCACCACACACACATCAAGCTTCATCCTGCCGCTTCCTAGTAAGAGATCCTAACCTCGCTTTACTTTATTTCATGTACAGTAATGATTATATGGAGATGATTAATGCTTGCATAACTAGCATAACCAATGAAAGTAGTGTTAACTCTTATGTGGTCATTTATCACCTGTATAATAGATATGACTAGAGGACGTAGCAATCGGGGTAATGAGACAGCACCCCCACCTAATATGATGCAAGTGATTACAGATCTGCAGCGTCAGGTCACTGAACAACAGCAGATAATAAGCACTCTGATGACCCAACAGGGGAACACTGCAACCCCGCAGGGAAGTCAGAATGCGATACCTACTGAGCCTCCAACTGCTCAGGCACCCCCGGACACTCCAGCCCGAGGAGTCCGACAGGAGGCCTATCTGATTCAGTGGCAGAGACTGAAGCCGGAAAAGTTCTCTGGCACCTGCGAGCCCTGGGACGCCCAGGCCTGGCTCAAGACAGTTGAGAGCACAGTGGAATTATTAGACTGGCCCGAGCATGAGAAAATTAAATGCGTCTCGTTCTGCCTCACTGGCGACGCCAGGATGTGGTGGGAACGGGTAAAAGCTAGAAGGTCAGTGGACCAGATGAAGTGGAAGGACTTCGAGTCCGAATTTCTGGAGGAATTCTTTAATATGCGAGTCACAAACAGGCACTTTGATGAGTTCACTGAATTCCGGCAGGGAAATCTCTCAGTCAACGATGTTGTTAAGCAATTTAACCGACTGGCACAATTATGTCCGGAGTTGGTCAGTACAGAGAAAGAAAGGGTCAGATTAATGCTTAAAATGCTCAGGCCCAAGATAGCTCTGAATGTAGCTGGCGGCGTTAATAGGCCCCAGACTGCAGAGGAGCTGTTCAGCAGCGCCCTTATTACCGAGCATTATCTGAAGAATATTAACCAGCAGAACCAAGCACTGACCACCAGCAAGAGTCAGAATCAGTCGGGAGGTCAGAAACCTCCGAATAGCAACCCCCACTGGAAAAAGAACCACAACGGAAAGAGGAAGCCATGGAATAAATCTGCCAGTGGTTATTTAGGCAAGAAGCCTAAATATCCCCAATGTGCCACTTGTGGGAAGATGCACCAAGGGACATGCCTTTTAGGCGCCAGGAGATGCTTTACTTGCGGAAAGGAAGGACACATGGCCAGAGAGTGTCCTACTGCAGCCAAAGCACCTCAGCCGCAGTATGTTCAGTACAAAGGTGCTCCTCCCCAGTTACACCTGATGCAAGCAGCTATAGATGGTACTCATATATTGCAGGGGAGATTAGAGGCCCCGCCTGTCACGACAAACGCCAGGGTTTTCTCTCTTACGAAAGAAGACGTGGCGACTGCCTCTACCATTGTCACGGGTCAGATATTTATTTACAGTCAGTATGCTACTGTTTTATTTGACACTGGTTCGTTTATCTCTATGCAATATGCCAAAAGAAAGGATATGTCACTGCAAGATTTAGACTGTAAATTTCTGACAACACTGCCCTCGGGTGAGGTGATGCCCTCTACCCAAATGCTACGTGCCGCACCAATCAGAATCGCAGATAGGGAACTCTACTGCGATCTGATAGTGCTTGATATGTCAGATTATGATGTGATATTGGGCATGGATTTCTTGAACAAATATGGTGCCTCTATTGAGTGCCGTAAACGAAGGGTTATCTTCCGACCTGAGGCGGAAATTCTATTCGAATTTATCGGAGAGCCGAAGAAGAGGACAAGCAAATTCTTGTCGGCTCTGAAAGCAAGGAAGATGTTAGAAAAGGGGTGCTCTGGATTTCTAGCTCATGTGGTTGATACCAATCCTATGGAGGGCCCGAAGCTAGAAGACGTCAAAGTCGTATGCAATTACCGAGAGGTATTTCCCGATGACTTACCAAGGTTAGCACCTGAAAGAGATATAGAATTTGCAATTGAGTTGGGTTACCTATGATCATGATCGAGTATCATTCTTAGGACATGTTATCTCCAAGGAAGAAGTAATGGTGGACCCAATTAAAATTGAAGCTGTGAGTAACTGGACCAGACCCAAGAATGCCAGTGAAATCAGAAGTTTCCTTGGGCTAGCAGGCTATTACAGAAAATTCGTAGAGAACTTCTCTCGGATTGCAGCCCCTATGACAGCTCTTACAAAGAAGGACAAGAAATATGTATGGACCGAGGAATGTGAAAAGAGCTTTACGGAACTGAAAAGGAGGCTGACTAGCGCTCCAATATTGACTCTTCCAGAGAGCGATATGGGTTTCGATATGTACAGCGACGCATCCAAACTTGGACTCGGAGCTGTGCTTATGCAAAATGGGAAGGTAATTGCCTATGCCTCTAGGCAACTGAAGGAACATGAAAGAAATTACCCTACCCATGACTTAGAGTTAGCAGCGATGGTCTTTGCACTGAAAATATGGAGGCACTATCTATATGGAACCCAGTGTAAAGTTTATACAGATCACCAGAGTCTGCGATATTTCTTCACCCAGAAAGATCTGAATATGAGACAGTGCAGATGGCTGGAATTGGTCAAGGATTATGATTGTGAGATCCTGTACCATCCGGGAAAAGCCAACAAGGTAGCCGATGCTCTCAGTAGAAAATCATGTGCTACTTTAATGTCTTTATCAGCTTTGTCACAACCCTTAGGGGAAGAAATTATGAATTACGGGATTGAAATCATAGCAGGACAATTGTCCACCCTGATGATTGCGCCGACATTATTCGACGATATTCTGGAAAAGCAGAATCATGATCCGAGTCTTCAGAGAATCAAGCAAGAAGTTCTCGAAGGCAAGGACGATGGATTTAGGATTTCGGACAGCGGAGTCTTATATCTTCGGGATCGATTATGTGTTCCCGACGACTCCGACTTACGGACAAGGATTCTCGAGGAAGCTCACGGAACACCTTATGCGATGCATCCTGGGTCTACCAAGATGTATCAAGATCTGAAGAGCAAGTTTTGGTGGTCCGGTATGAAGTGGGATGTAGCCCACTATATCAGTATGTGTTTGACCTGCCAGAGGGTCAAAGCAGAACACCAGAGGCCTGGAGGGGTTTTGCAACCTCTGTCTATCCCCGAGTGGAAATGGGAAGACATCTCCATGGATTTCATCTCTGGGCTGCCTAGAACGACGAATGGATATGATGGTATATGGGTTATTGTGGACAGACTCACCAAGTCTGCCCATTTTCTGGCTATCAGGATGACCTACTCAGTAGAGCAGTTGGCTAAACTGTACGTCAAGGAAATTGTCCGACTACACGGGGTTCCCAAGACCATTATCTCTGATCGGGATGGTCGATTTACTTCAAATTTTTGGGGACACGTGCAGAAGGCTCTTGGCACGAAGCTGAAATTCAGTACAGCCTTCCACCCCCAGACTGACGGGCAGACTGAAAGAGTGAATCAAATATTAGAGGATATGTTACGAGCTTGTGCCTTGGACTTCAAGGGAAGCTGGTGTCGATACCTGAGCCTGGCAGAGTTTGCTTATAACAACAGTTATCAGGCTACTATCGGGATGGCACCATACGAAGCATTATACGGAAGGAAATGCAGATCTCCTATATGCTGGCTTGAGAGTGGTGAAAAGAAGGAGATGGGACTCCAGACGGATATTATAGACGAAACCACTCAGGCTATAAAGAATATCCGCCAGAGGATAGAGACTACTCAGAGTCGACAGAAAAGCTACGCTGACAAGCGACGCAGACCATTAGAGTTTGAGGTTGGGGATTCAGTATTCCTGAAAGTGGCCCCTATGAAAGGGGTAATGAGATTCGGGAAGAAAGGTAAGCTGAGTCCGAGATATGTGGGACCGTATCAGATTCTGAGACGGGTAGGCAAAGTAGCCTACGAACTGGAGTTACCGCCAGAAATGTCGGCTATCCACAATGTCTTCCATGTATCAATGCTCAGGAAATGTACCTCTGATGTGAATCAGATGATAGAGCCCCAACCAATACAAGATCAAGAGAACCTAAGTTCCGAACGCCGACCTATTCAGATCTTAGACTGGGAAGTCAAAAGCTAAGGAATAAGGAAGTACCCTTAGTAAAGGTTCTGTGGCGGAATGAAAAATTCGAAGAAGCCATGTGGGAACGAGAGGAGGCAATACGATTAAAGTATCCGGAATTATTTTAAAGTTCGGGATGAACTTTTTATAAGGTATGGAGGATTGTAACACCCCAAAATTTTCCCATATGAAATATTATGAATTCATGAAACATTATTATTATGAAATGTTATGATGGGCTTGGTTTAATGGGCTTCGATATGGATTAGTGCAAAATGTAATAAAAAGAAGATGTAGAAAGGAGGAAGCAAGGATTGAACCTTGAACCTCCTAGTTGCACTAGTCATGTCATAACCAATGAACCAAGCCATGTTTCATGTTGAGAGAATAAGAAACATGTTTGTTAAAGCTAGGGAAGTGAAGAGACATGTCTCTTCATGAGAAAAGTATAAATAAGAGATGAAGAGGTTGGAATAACTTCCTCTCTTCTTCTTCCTCACTCTCCCCACTCCAAAACCGAAACCTAAGCCTCCCTTCTCCTTTTCAATTTTCGAAAAAACACAACCCTAGGGTTCTAACCCTAGGGAATTGGAAGGAAGAAGAATCATTCAAGGATTTTGCCCTCTACTAGGGCCAAGAGTGCTAGGGAAGTCTAACAAGGGAAATTCTCACCTCTCCTTCAACCAAGGGTACCCTAAGGAATAAGAGAAGGAGAAATTCAAGCGAAAGGATGTAAGTATCCCCTCGCTTGCAGTGTAATGGTTATTGTATGAGTTCTTCTCCTTGTAGTTTTCGAAAAATGGGGATTATTTCCCTTTAGTGAGTTTCGGCCACCCCCTTAGAGGAGGCCTTGGTTACTTCTTGTTACATGAGTAGACCCTTGGAACTTAGGGTATATGTATATGTTGTTTCCTTCATGATGTTATGAACAAAATTTTAGGGTTTTGCCTTGTATAGGTTTCGGCCAACCTCAAAGAGGAGGCCTTGGTTACTCCTTGTTGCATAGGAAGACCCCTTGGAATTTAGGGTATACTTATATGTTGTTTTCCCTACATGTTGTGATGACAAGAATTAGGGTTGAACCCCCTATAAAGTTTCGGCCAAATCATGAAGCAAAAAGGGTTTAGGGTTGTATGATTTCCTATGATGTATCCATGTTTAGTAGTGTAGACAAAGTGTTTGTGTAAATGTTTGTGTGAAACCTAAGTTCAAGAACCCTAGTTCCCCTACCCTTGACTTCCGGCCAACCTTAGAAAAATTAGGGTTTAGGGTACATGATTATCCTAGGATGTATTCTAGGCTTAATATGTTGCATGATATGTATGTGAAGGTTAAACTACCCTACGAGACATGATTATGTTTATTAAGATGATATGTATATGCATGTGATGTCTAAATGAAATGCTTGATTGGAAATCTTAAGGTTCCCTAGCATGTGATATTCGGCCAAGCCATGAACATTAGGGATTGTGAAGGTTGATTACTCCATGATGTATGCTATGCTTAGTATGATACATGATGTATATATATGTGATGCTTGTATGGGATGTTTGATGTCAAAAATCTAAGCTACCCTACCTTTGATTTTCGGCCAAACCCTAGGTTTAGGGTTAGGAAGGGTTAAATTAAACCATGAAGCATGTTATGATATGAATATGATTGATGTGACCAATTTTGTCATATATAAGTATGTTTAAGTGGTTGAAATATGATGTATGTATGAGCATGCTTTATAGCCCATGGGGCACCCTTTATGAATTGCATGTGATATGTATAATAAAATGCTTGAAAGGATACTCCACTAAGTTTGGGATCAAGAGCACCCTTATGTTGTGTGGTGTGTCCCTACGGGATCATGAGCACCCTTGAAGAGTGGTGTGTCCCTTAAGAGTGGATTTGGAGTACTCCTTAGCATATATGTAAAAGCATGATAAGTATTTTACTTTGGAAGTTGTGTACCCGACTCGGAAGGGGGTCGTTAAACAAATCCGGGGTGCATGTTAACGTAAGGTCATGGCTCCGGTAGGACGCAAGGGTCCTGCTCTAATGGGTTGGTGGCTCGCTACCCCAATTCATTAGGGAACGCGCAATAGGTAACGCGCGATATGTGGTACACAACCGGGCCCAATATGATATGGATGTATTTTTAAGTAATACCTTTATGGAATTGTTTTGAAAACATTCATTGAAAACATTTATTATATGTGAAGGGTATGCTTAAGGTACTTTATACTGCATGCTTAGAAACTTGGTTGTTTAGTATGCTTTGATGAACTCATGCTTATGATTTGTTATGTGTACATGTTGTATTCTTTCGTATGGATTTTGCGAGTAGGACAGGATCCTTACTAAGCATTTGTGCTTACTAGTTTATGTGTTGTCTTATGTTGCAGATAAGGGTAAGGAACACTTAAACTAAAGGAAGAGGCAGGAGGCTGAAGATGTGTGGGGTGGTGGCTCGGGAAAGAAAGATTCTTATATCTACTTTATTATGCTTATGTTATGCTCCTTGACAATGAATGTTAGTGATTAGGATTGATATTGCATGATGGTGATTACACTTGGAATTTTCATATACTTGATTTTGTTTGATTATATTATGGTTTGAAATAATATGTGAACCTATCATGTTATGGAATAAGTCTTGATTAAAATATTTCAAATGATGTTCTAATGATTCAAGCATGATATTTAATTGACATGTACTGGCAAGTATGCTTAGCACTTGTAAATATCACTTGATAGTTTTAGACAAGCATGCTCAGCACTTAGTCCTTGCACTTGTGTTTTATTTTATGTTAAAATTATATGATTGATTGTTACGTAACCCCGCCCCGAGAGTAGATATAAGGGTGGGCGTTACACATAAAGCGGCGTTACGCTAAACATACATGTGCATATAAAACATCTTAATGCAGCGGAATAACTAGTACTTAAATCATATACACATGTCTGGGTTATCGTTCATGGACATGGTGACATTATACTTAACATATTACCAGCATACCTAGCATCATGATATCAACTTTCCATAACTTATTCATAAGCATTTCAGGTAACATATTACCAGCATGCATATCATCATGATATCAACTTTCCATAACTTATTCATAATCATTTCAGGTAGCAAGTTGATTATCCATAACTTCACGAATAGTAGGTTGTTTCTTAGGCATAACTATCATAAGTCGAGCATAAACCAAAATAAGCATTGTCAGATCACAAAACATGCAATAAGTGAAATGAGAGGGTTTCTTGGCCATGTCACTACTACACACCCATGTTCTTGCCTCTCCTGCTGCTTCCCTTAGAAATCTCTTGCTTGATCTGCGGTATAAGATAATAAGACTATAAGCACGGAGGCTTAGTAAGACTCTTTTCCTACTCACAAAAATCCATACGTCGTATAAACATGAACATAATGCTTCAATCCTACATATCATAGCATACTTCTTATCATGAACATCTACACAATCATGGCATCATCGTTTTAGCATAAACATAAATAAAATCATGGCATCAGAATTTAGCATGAACATAGATATCATCATGGCATCATAGTCTAACATAACATAGATAAAATCATGGCATCATAATTTGGCATGAACATAAATAAAAATCATGGGATTATAATTTAGCATGAACATAGATATCATCATGGCATCATAATCTGGCATGAACATAAATAAAATCATGGCATCATAATTTAGCATGAACATAAATAAAATCATGATATCATAATTTAGCATGAACATACATAAACATAAATAAAATCATTTGCATAAACATACTTTGCATTAACGTACCTTGTATAAACTTACTTTGCATAAGCATACTTATCATAAACATAATGCATAACATGGATGGATGTATGGGCAAATGCATATACCATAGGGATGCTTAGTTTGAAATCATACCTTTAAATACTTAAACATAATCATAACATTCATTGGGGCCCTGGCTTGTACCACATTCATACATCATATGCACGCATCCCTAAGTAAATACGAGGTAGCTAATCTCGACCTACTAGGGTACGGACAGCTTCATCAGTAGTCCCTGAACCGTGGACAGCTTCATCGGTAGTCCAGAACCGTAAGGACAGCTTCATCGGTAGTCCAGAACCGTGGACAACTTCATTGGTAGTCCAGAACCATGGACCTTACTTAGGTCCGGTACAAGCCCATTCATAAAATAAAATACTTTCACATGCCTCTTCATTCATAAACATACATAGCATAATCATTCATTCTTAATGCTTAACATCATCATTATGCCTTGAAGGCATACACCTTATCTTCATTCATCATTTTCATTCCATATCATCATTTTGCCTTGAAGGCATGAAATTTAATCTTCATTCATCATTTTCATTCATGAACATGACATACATACATATCATTCATAAATCATAACATACATACATACTATTCATAAATCATGGCATACCTACATAACTAGCATCTTAATTCATAAAAACATGCATGGTCATGGTACATAGGAAAACATGCCTAGGTCCTTTCATACATGATACATTTCCCTAGGTTTATGGCACATGGTCTAAGCATTTATGAATCATCATAACAAATGGCCTATCATACAAGTCATGACCCATAAGCTAGGGTTTTGGTTGACATAAAATTCTTCCAACATACTTAACCATATACATACATCTTAGTACCCTATAAACATGCATCCTTGTGGTCTTAACCCAATCCTAGCCCTAGGATATGGCCTTGGCCGAAACCCTAAGGAGCCCTAGGTCCATGGAAAAATTCATATAGACCACCAATAACATCCCATACAAACATAAAATTCCATAGAAAAACATTTGATCCCATAATTAAGGCTAACCCTATTCCTTTAGCCCTAGATTAGCCCTTGGCCGAAACCTAAAGGCCCATAAAATTCATAGAAAAATCTTTATAAAACCCAATTACTATCCATCATGTCATAGGGAAACAAATTTAAACATGTTGGATGGTTAGATCAAGTCCCATCCATGAGTTAAAGGTCTTGGCCGAAACTTAGAGGAGCCATTGCACATGTAAAAATTCACATGAATCACCACTAACATCACTTACATCATAAGGAGGCATAAGAATCATCATTAGAGAGTTAACACTAGTCCTAGCCATGGAAACATGAAGTGGCCGAACCCTAGAAGTCCTCTTTCATGGATTTCTCAACTTAGATCTCAACCAAAAACTTAGATCATAACCATATCAAGGAAAACCATTACACCACAGGTGAGGGAGTCTTACTTTAGACTATCTTGGTTATAGACCTTAGATGGGGAGGAGGTTGAAGACCTTGTTGTCTCTTGACCACTCCTAGCCTTTGCAACCTTGTAAAAAGCCTTGGATCTTGGAAGAGGGACCTTCTTGTGAAGCTTTCCAAAGGGAAACTCCCCCTTGAAGTTTCGGCTAGAATGAAGAAGGAAGAGGGAGAAGGGTGGACTTGGTGGAAGAAGAGAAGTAACCCCCCATGCCCTCTCTTTATACCATTTTAAGGAGGCAAATGAAGAGTCATGGTGTCTCTTCCGTTCATGACCCTTCATTTCTCCTAAGCCTTAACCAAAAATCCACTTCATCCTCTACTAGCACTCCCTTTCTTGGTGAATTGGTTAGAGCATGCATGGTTGTAGACTAGGTCCAAGGTTCAATCCTTGGTGCATGCACTTTATTTTTATTTTCTTTTTATTTCATTTTTCCTTATTTTTGGAAATTCCCTAAAATTCACCCATAATCATGCTAAAATTCCTAATTACAATTATTTTATATTTATATTAAATTCTACCTAATTAAAACCCATTTTTGGAGCCCATATAAGGCCCATTAGTACTTAACTTCTCAATTTAAATAGGAAAATCATGCTAAAACTCACTCATAATCCTACTAATATTCCTAATTAAAATCCATTTATATTTATATTAAATTTTGCCTAAAATCTATCGATAATCATGGTACTAGAAAGCCCATATAAGGCCCATTAGTACTTAGTTTCTCAATTTAAATGAGAAAATCATGGATTTCTAGGCTAAGGTTCGTACTAATATCTCTAGATCCCTCGGAAAATTATTTAGACATGATCAATATTTTAAAGAAAATTTTCCGGGTCGTTACACTGGTAATGGCTTTTTCAGGGTCGAGCTTTATTTAAGAGAGCTCGGTTTGGCTGGGCAAAGGTTGACGAAATAAGCTTGGGTAAAGCTTATTAGTAGTCTCCATGTGCTCAGGTGTTATCGGGAGTTTGTGGCAAGGTTTCTCCACCCACAAGGAGCGACGCGAGCTAGCCGGAGGCTTTCTGGGGAGTCATCCACCGACGGATCGAAATCGTCCACCTTACGGACAGCTGTGAAGTAAGAGCTTTATCTCCGAACCACATTAAATTGGATTGTCTTCCTTTGTGTTAGCTTTAGTTTGTTTTGTATTCCATTGACCACTAACACGTGTATGAAGAATCGACGAATCAAGTGAGTGACCGACTATTGATCCCCCTCTAGCCGTATACACTGATCTCCAACAACTCAGGCGCTTGGAACACAGGCGCCTGAATCCAATTCAGGCCCCTGAGATGGGAGCTTTATCCCCTGCGTGGAGTTCGCTGTTACGGATCAGGTTTTGACACGGTTTGTCGCTCGAATGGGCTTTAGGGCACCTAAGAGCATGCTATAAATTGCGGTGTCATCCCCTTAGTTGAAGAATCAATCTTTCACATCTGCTTAATCACTCCGTGCAAAGAAAAAGTGCTCAAGGCGAAGCTCTACAACCAAGGAGGCTCCAAGAGGGAGTGCACGATGCATCGGAGTTCCAGATTGGCCGAGATCATCGACTTGTATGGTTTGATTTCATTTACAAGTTGTATTTCAATTTCATTACTTGTACTTGTAAAACCAAATTGTAAGACGAGTTTTCTCTACCTTCGGAAATTTCGGAAAGGAGAGCACTAGTGGACTCATGTCGAGTACATAGGCCTTGGATGTACTGACCCTGAGGGGTTGCGAACCAAGTAAAAAAATCCTGCGTGTCTATTGTGTTTGTTATCTTTTACATTTATTATTCCGCTGTGCTACTAACGATTTGATTACGAAGTTAAACAACAAAAGATTAAATGAAGCAGGTGTCGATATTCACCTCCCCTCTATCGACGCCAGCGATCCTACAGCTTCAAGCTACATGGGATGAGTCATCTTTGGAGGACGAAGATGAAGCACCTCAATCCAACCTCCTCGTGCTGACAACATTGGAGGAACTTGACACCTAGTCAGAAACAGAATTGGAAGAATGACACGAACTAGAACTCTATCAATGTTAGAAGATGACCGAATCACTGTAAGGGGTTTTCTAGAATCTTAATTATATGATTTGATTTCCTATCTGTCATGTAAGTTGGCTAAAGTCAACGTTCGGGTTGAGTCCCTCCAATAGAAGTTAAAAGTCCTAAAGGAGGAGGCCAACTCAAGCCCCTTGACTGAGACTATTCAGGAAGGAACCTCAACTCAAGTTCAACAACTTGAGGAAGATAATTCATCACTGAAAACTCATGTGAAGGAACTTAGAGTTGCGCTTGAATGGTTTATCTCGGGTTCCAATAATCTTGACATGATTCTTGAAAAATAGAAATCCGTTCTCAATAGATCCGCACTTGGTTACCGAACCAACTCACGGTACATATCCTATTATTCTGTGTTAAACCATACTAAAACCTGAGTCCATGCATGGGTCTCAAAGCTAAGGTTGACTATCAAGCAGACTCAAATCACTATTGGATCCTCAAGGACAAAATTCACATCCTAGATAGTCCATATCGAGACTTTAGTCCAGGGGGAGCCAATAGAAAAACTATTTTCATAATTAGATGATTTCCTTGCATATGTTTTTTGAATTATTGCTTGATGTTTGTTTATTTTTTTTGTAAAATGTCATGCTTAGGAATATAATATGGGATCAGATTGAAACGATAGAGGGGGGGTTAATATTGTTCGTAAAACTTTTTTCAGAAGTGTTAGAGTAATTGCACTGGAAAATAAAACCAATCGCTAACACGATTTGCTTTTACTTGGTTCGGAGTCGCGGCCGGCACCTACTCCAAGGACCACGGTCCTTGACCATTTACGATGGGCAATTCTATATTTTCGTGAAAGATTACAATTCGAGTGTACAAATATAGAATTGAAAAATGAAGTTACAGTACTTAAAAAAATCAATTTTACCGACGACCGAAGAGGTTGGAAGTTTCCGGAGCAGCAGGTCATCGTCAGCGCTTGAATCACGAGTACGGAACATGTCGGAGCGGAGCGCTTGAGCGTAAGAGTTAAAAGCAATTGATGATTAAGCCTTGGGAGTGAACCCCCTTTTATAGTGGTCAGTGGGGCGCCTGTATCGAAGGGGGCGCCTGACACGTGGCCTCTCCTGCGCGAACTTCAATCCGCAGACTCGGCCAGCGCTTATCCCCTTCTACTGAGGTGCCTGAGCTAACTGGGGCGCCTGTGTTAACACAGGTGCCTCACTTGACATGGTCTAGAGGCTTGCGTGGCAGTTTACTTCGAATGCTTGGAGTAGCCTTGCACTGGGGCACCTGTCTCATCACAGGCGCCTAGCCTGGTGAGGCGCCTCACTCCATTGAGGTGCCTGAATGCAGAAACTTCATCCTTCATTTCCTACAATCAGGGTTAGTTTCAAAATACAAGAAGTATATATAAATGACATATTAAATCATGATTTACTGCTAAAGCTATCTTGGTTCTGACTTTGGGTCTCCCAAATGGAACCCTAGGTCGAACCGACACCTAATGTTCCCTCCTACGGGGAACACGTCCTCACCTACTCCTCTCGGGAGAATTTACCTTTTTGCTAACCGGTTCCTCCAGTTGGACTTTTGCCCAGCTTCACTCACCAGGTCTTCGTGCCCAATCCGCGATCAGGTCTTCGTGCCCAGCTTCACTCACTAAGTCTTCGGTGCCCAGTCCTCGACCAGGTCTTCATGCCCAGCTTCACTCACCAGGTCTTCATGCCCAGCTTCACTCACCAGGTCTTCGTACCCAACCTTACGTCAGGACTTAGTTGCCCAGCCCGCGGCCAGGACTTAGTACCCAATTCATAGAACCAGGACTTGGTGCCTAGTCTACCTAGACATTCCTGCACTCTTAATAAGCTTGTTAGATCATAACCAAATCATAACTTCTGAACCCTTTGCCATTATCAAAATAAAGGTTTGACTTTGGTGCTTCCGCACCAACAATCTCCCCCTTTTTGATTTATGGCAACATGGTTCAAAAAGTTAAGTTAAGAATGATATAACATTTCTAACAAGCAAAAACAATCGAAAAATTAGTTTTCTCCTCCTGAAACGAATACACTCCCCCTGAATTTTTTAATGGTATGTGGGTTTTTGTTAACCTTCTAAGTGCTCTAGATTTTGACTAGGTGCAGAAGTATATGTACTTAGATAAAAAATTTTGAAAAAGTTTTGCAACCTTAGATAACAAATTTTACAAGCTTTCGATACTTAGAAAAATTTTCAAAAAAGTTTTGCAACCTTAGATAACAAATTTTGCAAGCTTTCTATACTTAGAAAATTTACAAAAAAGTTTTGCAACCTTAGATAACAAATTTTGCAAGCTTTCTATACTTAGAAAATTTTAAAAAAAGTTTTTGCACGTTTTTCATACTTATAAAATTTTTCCAAAAAAGTTTACACTTAGAAAATTTTCCCAAAAAAAGTTTTTGCAAGTTTTTTTTTCACACTTAGAAATTTTCCCATAAAGGTTTTTGCAGGTTTTTTCACACTTAGAAACTTTCCCAAAAAAAATTTTTGCAAGTTTTTTCACACTTAGAAAATAAATTTACTTGAAAATACTTTGTGCAAATAAAATATTTAGAAAAAAATTTCACTTAGAACCATTTCCAAAAAAAATTCAGAAGAGTTTCAACAAATTTTGTTTACTAAGAAAAATTTTCAAAGCAAATGTACTTAGAAAAATTTGAAGTTCTTTAGAAAATTTTGAAATTACTTGAAAGTTTGAAATACTTAGATTTGAAATTCTTAGAAACATTTTTAAGCACTTAGACCTCCTTAGAAAAATTTTAAGCACTTAGACATACTTTACTTTTTGCAAAAGGGAAAAAAAACTTTTAAAAAAATTTCTCCTTTCCTTTCTCTCCCCCTTTGCCATATATAAAAAAAATGATAAGCAAGAAAAATTGACTTCAATTTTGAATTTGAGCTAGTTTAACAAATTGGAAATCTGTATTGAACCAACTCTAGTACTTTCAAGTAAGAAAAAGGACCAAACTAACTTGAACTATTTTTGCTCGGGTCCTGTCTAACCTAGTTAGCTACTTACTAACTGTTATAAAATAGTAGATTTCGCTAGGGTTAGTCAAGTTAAGTGATCTGATCAAGTTAGATTTTCTAGGCTTGACACTTAATCTGATTGCTATTCAAGTTGTATTTATTGCCCAATTACTGCAGATGCACTGACTTAAAGCATCTTGAATCAAGGCATAGACCTAAGCATCTCAACCCAGTCCAGGTTATCAATCAAAGTACCCTAAGGTGCTTGTGAGATGCTGGCTTCTAGATCTATAGGTGCATGCAGTTCTATGGTTAGGGCCTAAGCTAAGTCCATTTGCGAAAAAAACCCTAGTTTTGAAGGGGGTGGTTTTTGAAAGAAAACTAAGTCGAAAAATCATTTTAAATTTCAAAAACATGATAAAAGAAATGATTTTTCAAATTGCTAATTTTTGAAAAAATTAGGAAAAAAATCTTTAAGAAAACAATATAGAACAATCATATTCTACTAAGCACAACCCTAACTGCCTTCTTAGTGAGCTAAACTCATACTCAGGTTAGGGTGGGGTGAGATGATAGTACGTTAGGGAAGTCTGTCTAAGGAGTTAGATAGAGTAAGGTGTACCCAATTTGGTCTTTTTAGTCTGATGGAACTAGCCGAAGCTACCTCGCCACATCCTCGACTAGTTGACCAGGGTTTCTCAAAGACTAACTTGAAAATAAAATTTCTTTAACAGACTTTATCTAGGAATGGGTTATTGCTCCGATAACCAAGAAGGCCCATGAGCCTCGTCAAGACCTGGAAGTCAATTATTGAAATCTATTTTCAATTTACTAATTGTTTAACTATAATCTAACTCAAGGTTCAATCAAATCATAGTTTTTAACTTAAATTCAAAAGATAAAATTTAATATATCTCACAAAACAAATTAGGGTGCCTGTTTTGTCACTTAAAAATGAGTGAGATGCTTTGACCTAAAAGTTTAGTTCGACCCAACCAACCTCACAAAACTAAAAAATTTTACCTTTAATTTACTAAACCTACTTTACAGTTTTACCTAAATTAAACTTAACAATTTTTAAAAATTAAACTTAATAATTTTTAAAATTTAACTTAAATATTTTTCAAAATTAAACCTAAACATTTTTAAAATTTAACTTAAACATTTTTTTAAAATTTAAGTTAACAATTTTTAAAATTTAACCTAACAATTTTTTAAAAATTTAACTTAAATATTTTTCAAAATTCAACTAAAATAATTTTCAAAATTAAAATATTTTTCAAAATTCAACTCATGTAGTTTTCAAAAATTTAATTAAAATATTGAACTTAACTCAACCTAATTAAACTAATAAAGCTAAAACATGTCTCATAAAAATACCCATCGGAGTAATATAACTAATAACTTAGATTGGGTGAGACAGATTAGGCAGTGAAACATAATTCATCTATCTTTATACTTCTACATAAATGGATCCAAATCTGGACACTTTATGTGTAGGAACATGCATAAAAATTTGGACCAATGGTTGTTATATAGTGGATGCTCTAGACATATGATTGGAGACAAATTGATGTTCACCAAAATCAAGTGCAAGAATCCAGGTTCAGTGGTATTTGACAACAATGTCATACTTAAGGTAATTGGTTCAGGTAATATTGAACTAAACTCTGATATCATTATTAAAATGGTGATATTGGTTGATAATTTTAAATTTAACTTACTTAGCATTAGTCAACTTTGTGATACTGGATATATAGTTAGTGTCGCTAATTTAGACTGCCTTATTAGGAACTTACAAGACCCAGAAGTAATCCTTAAGAGAATTAGGAAAAATAATATTTATATTATTAACCTACCATCTTCACCTAAATATTTTCTTACCCAACAAGAAAAAACTAACTTATCGCATAGAAGACTAGGGCACAACCACACAAAAATAGTTTCAAAACTAAGTCAAAATAGACTAGTTAAGGGTATCCCTAAACTTAGAAACTTTGAAAATTCAATTTGTAACCCATGTCAATAAGGTAAACAAACAAAGTTAACCCACAAACCTGTCCAATAAGACTTAACCCAAGCTACACTTGAGCTCCTATACCTAGACCTATTTGATTCTCATGGAGCCAAATCACTAAGTGAAAATCAATACTGCTTAGTAATTATTGATGATTATTCTAAATTTACCTAGGTTAGGTATTTGAAACTGAAAGATGAAACTTTTGAAATATTTAACACTTTATGTAAAGTACTTGAAAATGAATAAGATACAAAAATCAAAAGAATTAGAAGTGACCATGGGGGGGGGGGATTTAAAAATCTAAAATTTAATAAATTTTGTAAAATTAATGGATATATCCATGATTTTTCTTTCCCTAGAACCCTAGCCCCCCAATAAAATGGGATAGTTGAAAGAAAAAATAAGACCCTTCAAGAAGCAGCTAGGACTATGCTTAATGAGTATAATTTATCTAATCAATTTTGGGCAGAAGCAATAATCACAAGTTGTTACATCCAAAATAGGGTCCTAATAAATAAAAGATATAATAAAACCCCCTATGAAATTTATTATCATAATCTACCTAGTTTATATTAATTAAAAGTTTTTGGCTGTAAGGTATATATCCTAAATACTAAAGACTACTTAGGAAATTTTCAACCAACCTTAGGGATTTTTGTAGGGTACTCAACCACAAGTAGGGCATATAGTGATGGATCGTTTTCAGTGTGCTAGAGGGAGGGTGAATAGCACTTTTTCGTCGTTTTGATCTCTACAAAGTCGTTAGCGCAGCGGAAACAATAATATGCAAAGTAAATAAGAAATAAAACAATGCTAACAACCTGATTTACTTGGTATCCACCCCGGTCGGGTGACTAATCCAAGAATCCGTCGGTGGATCAACCCCCGGATAACCTCCGGCTAGATCTGTCACTCCTTGTGGATGGAGAAACCTCGCCACAATACTTCGGACGCTTCTCTGATCACAGTAGACTACTAACTTACTTTACCCAAGCAAGTTTCGTTAAGTAAGCTAGTAGGAAACGAGCCCCTTTAAATAGGGCTCGAATCTGAAACAGTCGCTACCAGTCGACTGCCCCTGGGGCAGTCGACTGGTCCCACTCAGATTTGACTGTTACACTACAACGTTCGAATATGTCAGCCTGTTTCAGCCTATACCAGTCGACTGCCCATGGGCCAGTCGACTGGTACACATCTAAGCCTAGGGCGTCACTCTTGAGTACAAGTCTCTCCGCACTCAAACCCTCCCAGCTTAGCCCCTGAGTACAAACACTCATACTCAGACTCTCTCAACCCAGTTGACTCTTCACCAGCAGTCTTGACAGTTGCCTTCACGCCCTCTTCATCTTCGGCCCTCGTCCCTCGGATGTGCACATAAGCCTCCAGCTTGCCTCCATGCTACCCTTCACGTACGCCTTGAAGTCTGCGTCCCTCGGCTCATCATCTCTGCTATTTGATAGTCCCTCGGATGCGCACGCAAGCCTCCAGCTTGCCTCCATGCTATCCTTCACCTGAAGACATCAACCAAGTCCATGTGTACCTGTACACCTGCACACTCATGTACACATATGAGAATAACACACATCCTAACTAACCATATTGCCCACACATCAAAATATCATGATCCTCCAGATCATCTCAGGGTCGATTGCCCCAACATATAGGGTCTATAATAAATATACCCTTAAAATTGAAGCAACTACAAAAGTAATATTTGATGAAGAAATGGTGACAACACCAACTAATTTACCTAATCCAATCAACTCATCTAACATAAACAACTCACCAGAATTAACCAATCAACCAAACCCAAATAATTCAGACCAAGACCTAGATGAAAGAGAATCAATACCTGAACCAAAATCATCACAAACAATTGAACCAATAATTGAACCTGATCAAACATTTGAACCTGAATCTGAACAACCTGAACCATCTTCTAGGACTAGGTCAAATCATCCAAATGACCAAATCTTTGTAGGATCGGTGTCGGTCGATAGAGGGAGGGGATGAATATCGACTCGAACGTTTGCCGGAATTTCATCGAAAAACTTTGTCTTCCTATCAGGGTTAGAACGCAGTGGAAAATAATAATGAAAATAAAGAGAGACAAGATAGATACGCGGGATTTACTTGGTTCCCAACCCCCTAGGGTCAGTACATCTAAGGCCTAAGCACTCAATCATGAGTCCACTAATGGTCTCCTTTCTGGACTTTCTGGAGGCAGAGAAACCCGGAATACAGTTCGAATTACAAACAAAGAATGAATAAATTAACTCATAAATAAAATGCAAACCTAATGGGAAAAGAAGATTCAGCCAATCTAGAAGTCTGAAGTGCATCGTACTTCCTCCTGAAGCTTCCTTAGTCGTAGAGCCTCGACTTGAGTTCATTTGCTTCACTTGGAATGCTTTAACGGATGTGAATGTTGATGTCTCCAAGTGAGGGGTCGAACCCCTTTATATATTAGCTTCTCGGGCGCTTGAGGGTTGTTGGGCGCCTGCCACGTCACGGTCAAAACCTCATCCATAGCTTCGAAATCACAGTTGTGGATAAACCAGCTTTCCCAGGCGCCTAAGATGGGCTGCCTCCAACTGGGCGCCCAGCATACCTTGGCCGCCTGATTCAAGTCAGGCACGCATGATGTTCTTCCCAGGTTCCTTTTCTCCTGCGTTTGCTCTCCTATCTTACCTCCAACTCCAGGTACCTACAAGACAACAAACACATGACAAAAACACAGATAATCTTAGCCTTATCTTATTGGTTCTAACTTTGGGTTTCACCCGAAACCCTAGGTCGAACTGATGCCTAATGTTCCCTTTCCCGGGAACGCATCCTCACCTTCTCCAGAATGGAGAAATTACCTTTGCCAATCGGAACCTCAGGTTGGACATTTGCTTAGCCTCCGAGAACTCGAATCTCGAGACGTCCAACCTCGACCCATCTCTACTTCTGTTCGCGATTCCCGCTCGACTAAAGCTTTTAACAACCGGGACTGTAACGCCCGTAAAATCCTCTCAATATTTTTCTTTAAAATATTAATCATGCCTATATGAATTCTTGAGTAACATATGAATACTAGCATGAACCTTAGCATAATTTCATATATGGAATAAAAAGCTAAGTACTAATGGGCCTTACATGGGCTCTTCTAGTACCATGGTTATTAGTGGACCTTAGGTAGAATTTATCATAAATAGAAATGGGTTCCAATTAGGAATATTAGCATGACTCTTAGTGGACTCTTATGTGGGCTTTACCAAAAAATAAGAGTAAATGCAATAAAAAGAAGTGCATGCACCAAGGATTAAACCTTGGACCTAGAATAGAGGCAAAGCCTCATCATGCATGTACTAACAATTCACCTAGCAAGGGAGTGCTAGTGGAAAAGGAAGAAGATTTTAGTTAAGGCTAAGGGAAGTGAAGATTCACCATGAGAGGAGGCACCATGCCCTTTCACTTGCCCTTCATTTAGTATAAAAAGGTTGGATGAGAAGTGGAGAGGCTTAAGTTACTTTTCTTCCACCAAGGCTCTTCCTCTTCTCTCTTCTTCCTCCTCCTTTCCTCCTCCTTGCCGTGAGCCACAAGGGAACCTTCCCTTTGGAAAACTTCACAAGAAGACTCCCTCTTGAAGATCTAAGTTTTCCTACAAGGCTACAAAGGCAAGGGGTGTTCTAAGGTCAAGAAGGTTTTCATATTTTTCTCTATTCGAAGTTTATAACCAAGATAAAGAGAGGTAAGACTCCCTCACCTGTGGTATAATAGTTTTGATGTTATCTTTCATGATTTAAGATTTTGTTTGGGGTCTATGTTGAGAACACCATGAACTAGGGTTCCTATAACTTTCGACCAAGCAAGTTTTTGGGTCTAGGATGATGTTAAAACATCACTTATGCTTCCTAATGCTTTCTCATGATAAATAAAGAATAAAGTATGAGTTGTGGAATATTTTTGAAGCACCCCAAGACCCTCTACAAGTTTCGGCCACTTCCCTACTTCCATGGTTAGGATTAGATCTAACCCTCCAAGCATGCTTCTTATGATTCCCTATGATATAAGGGATATTAATTGTAATTACATGAATTTTCCATGGACTTAAGACCCCTATAAGTTTTGGCCAAGACCAAATGTTAGGGCTAGGAGTTAGGGTTAGCCCAATCATGTATTCTAATGGCTTCCTATGGCATTGTATGTATTGTATTGGATGTTAATTGTGAATTATATGAATTTTTTCATGTACTTGTGACCCTCTAGGGTTTTGGACAAGACCAAGTTGTAGGGCTAGGACTTAGGGTTAGCCCCAATCATGGGTTCAAATGGATCCCTATGACATTGTATGTATTGTGTTGGATGTTAAATATGATTTATATGAATTTTCCATGGACTTGTGGCCCTTTAGGGTTTTGGCCAAGACCTAATCTAGGGCTAGGAATTGGGGTTAGCCCCAATCATGTGTTCAAATGGCTTCCTATGGCATTGTATGAATTGAATGGGTGGTATGTTACTTATGGTATCTCACATTTTACTTGAATAATGGGACTTCCATCTTCTAGGGTTTCGGCTAAGCACCAAGTCTAGGGTTTGGGTTAGTCTAAGGGTTCAAGTATACTTGTTTATGGCTTATTATGATGTATGTATATGTTCAAGCATGTTGTATGAATTTTATGATACCTAAAACCCTAACTTTATATGCTATGCATCATGACCTTGTATGCATATATTATGTGTCATATTTTAGTAGGTTTTATTTATGGATGTTTTAAAGCATATACCATGAACACATGTGTTGGGAAGTATGTATCATGTATATGTAAAATTGTGCATGCATTAGGATAAATGCCTTGAACATATGTATATTATGGTTATGTAGGCCTATGCATGATTTATGTTGAATGTCATGAACCTATGTAGTATGTATCATGTTCATATGGATCCTACCCATGCATGCTTTATGATAGATACCATGATCATGTAGGCTATGTGATATGTACCATGTATGTAATGCATGCTTACCTTATGTACCATGATCATGCAAGCTTAATGAACTAAAATGATGTTTATGCCCTAATGCATAATTATGTATGTATATCATGCCTTATGAATGAAGATGATGAATGAAGATGATGTTCATGACTTTAAGGTATAATGATGTTATGCATTAACTATGAATGATGAAATGCTAAGTATGCTTTATACCATGCTTCATGTATTAAGATCATGTTTATGTCTTCAATTATGCTATGAATGTTCTATGAATGTATGAATGATGAAGCATGTGAAGCTATTTTATTTTATGAATGGGCTTGTACCGGACCAAAGTAAGGGTCCAAGGGATGGGCTCCTTATGAAAGCCTTGGTTCTGGACTACCGTAGTTGTCCACGGTTCTGGGACTACCGCAACTGTCCAACAGGGATGGGCTCCTTATGTCAGCCTCGGTTCTGGGACTACTGTAGCTGTCCCTACCCTAGTAGGTCGAGACTAGCTACCTCGCATTTACTTAGGGATGCGCGTATATGATGTATGTATGTGGTACAAGCCGGCCCCCCATGATGTTATGTTTATGTTTAAGTATTTATAATTATGATTTTCAAATAAGCATCCTTATGTTATGTGCATTTGACTCATGCATTCATTCATGCTATGCATCTATGTCATGTCAAGTATGTTATATGCTTATGTTTATATCAAGAATTATGTCATGTCAAGTATGTTATATGCTTATGTTTATGTCAAGAATTATGTCATGTCAAATATGTTATATGTTTATGTTTATGTCAAGAATTATGCCATGTCAAGTATGTTATATGCTTATGTTTATATCAAGAATTATGCATGTCAAGTATGTTCATATGCTTATGTTTATGTCAAGAATTATGTCATGTCAAGTATGTTCATATGCTTATGTTTCATGTCAAGAACATTGTAACGACCCGAAAATTCTCTCAATATTTTCTTTAAAATATTGATCATGTCTAGATAGATTTTCGAGGAACATAAAGATACTAGTATGAACCTTAGTATAATTATTCGTGATTATCCCATATAAATTAAGAAGTTAAGTACTAATGGGCCTTATGTGGGCTTTTCTAGTACCATGGTTATTAGGGGATTTTAGGTAAAATTTAATATAAATATAAATGGGTTTTAATTAGGAATATTAGCATGATCATGGGTGAATTTTAGGGGAATTTTGGAAATAAGGAAAAAAATAAAAATAAAAATAAATAGAAAAATAAAGTGCATGCACCAAGGATTGAACCTTGGACCTAGTGTACAACCATGCATGTACTAACCAATTCACCTAGCAAGGGAGTGCTAGTAGAGAATGAAGTGGATTTTGGTTAAGGCTTAGGGAAAATGAAGAGTCAACAAGGGAAGAGACACCATGACTCTTCACTTGCCCACTTTATGGTGAATAAAAGAGGGGAATGGTAACTTACACCAAGGATAGTTATTCCTCTCATCTTCATCCACCAAGCCTCTCCTCTCATCCTTCTCCCTCCTTGCTAGCCAAAACCCATAGGTGGGTTTTCCCCTTGGGAAAAATTCACAAGAAGGTCTCTCTTCCAAGATCCAAGGCTTGTACCCAGGGGTGGTCAAAGACAACAAGATCTTCATCTTTCTCCCTATCTAAGGTCTATAACCAAGCTAAACCAAGGTAAGACTCCCTCACCTGTGGTATAATAGTTCTCTTTGATGTTTATCATAATATGAAGTTTGGTTTGGGTTTGATGTTGAGAAAACCATGATTTGGACCCCTAAGACATTCGGCCACCATAGGTTTTGGGTCCAAGATGATGTTAAAAATTTCACTAATGCTTTCTAATGTTTTCTTATGATGAATATAGGTTAAAATATGATTTGGAGAATTTTTGGAGTACCTTAGTACCCTTTAGGATTCGGCCAACACCATGATTTCATGGTTAAGGTTGGATTTAAACCTTCAAGTATGTACCTTGTGTATCTTTATGATACAAGGGAGGTTGAGGGTGATTTATGTGAAGTTTCACAAGGTCATGTAACCCTAAAGGTTTCGGCCAAGAAGGGTCCTAGGGCAAGGAGTTAGGGCTTACCTCAAGTAAGGGTTCCAATGGCTCCTATGGTATGGTATGGAAGGTGTTAGATGATAAATGGGAAATTTTATGAATTTACTCATGCACCCATGGCCCTTGCATGTTTCGCCAACCCCAAGAAGAAGGGCTAGGGGTTAGGGTTAACCCTAATCATGACCCTAATAGCTTCCTATGGCTTTATAAGTAATGTATGGTCTTTTCCTTATCTTATGCTACCTTATATATATCAATTGAATGATAGAACCCCTCCTTAAAATTTCGGCCAAGCAACATGGTTAGGGTTTAGGAGTTAGAGTTTCAAGAATGATGGTTTATGGCTTATTATGATGTAAATATATAGGTTCAAGCATGTGGTAGAAACCATGTTACCTTTAACCCTAACCTTAGGTGTTATAGTTCATGTTTGATATGTTTATATTAGATGTCATGCTTAGTAGGGTTTATTTATGAACGTCTTATGTTCTATGCCATGTACTTAAATAGTACGTAGCATGTTTATAGGAGTCCTACCCATGCATGCTTGTGATAGATACTATACTTATGTATGTGATGCAATGCTTATCTTATGTATCATGATCATGCAAGTTAGATGAATTAGGAGAATGGTCTATGTAAATATGTCATGTTTTATGAATATAATGCAATGCTTACCTTATGTATCATGATCATGCAAGCTCTATGAATTAGGATGATGGTCTATGTAAACATGTCATATTCTATGAATACAATGCAATGCTTACCTTATGTACCATGATCATGCAAGCACTATGAACAAGAATGATGTTTATGTCAGCATGCCATGTTTATGAATGAAGATAATGCTTATGCCTTAGGGCATCATGAGGCTATGCATTAAGTATGAATGATGAAAGGTCAAGTATGATTTATGTCATGCTTCATGTAACAAGGTTATGCTATGTTTAAATATGCTATGAATGTCCCATGAATAATGAAGCATGTGAAGTTATTTTACTTTATGAATGGGCTTGTACCGGACCGAAGTATGGGTCCAAGGGATGAGCACCTTAAGAACGCCCCGGTTCTGGACTACCAACTATGCTGTCCACGGTTCTGGGACTACCGAAGCTGTCCAACAGGGATGGGCACCTTAAGAACGCCCCGGTTCTGGACTACCGACTATGTTGTCCACGGTGTTTGGAACTACCGTAGCTGTTCCTACCCTAGTAGGTCGGGGCTCGCTACCTCGTATTTACTAGGGATGCGCGCTTATGAAGTATGTATGTGGTACAAGCCGGGGACCCCAATGATGTTATGATTATGTTTAAGTATTTAAAAGTATGATTTTAAAAGTTAAGCATCCTTATGTATATGCATTTGCCTCATGCATTCATTCATGTTATGCATTATGCCAGGATAGTAATGTTTTATGCTTATGTTTCATGTTAAGAATTATGCATGATAGTAAAAGTCTTATGTTTATGTTTATGTTAAGAAGATGCCCATATGATATGCCATGTATCATGTCATGTTAAGTATATTTATGTTTATGTCATGTATCATGTCATGTTAAGTATGTTTTATGTTTATATGTATGTCATGTATCATGCCATGTTAAGTATATTTATGTTTATATTTATGTCATGTATCATGCCATGTTAAGTATGTTTTATGTTTATATGTATGACATGTATCATGCCATGTTAAGGATGGTTTATGTCTTATGCTTATGATTCATGCTAAGCACCAAGTTATGTTAATGTTTGGTGTGCTTATGTTTAAGTGACGAATGGTTTTAGTGAGTAGGAAAGAGTTTTACTAAGTCTATGCGCTTATAGTCTTATTTCCTTATACCGCAGATCAAGCAAGAGGACAATAGGGGAAGCAGCAGGAGGGACAAGTGTATGTGTGTGGTAGTGACTTGGCCAAGAAAAAGATATATTTACAAGTCTTATGCTAAAACTTTACGTTTGCTACTTATGTGCCTAATGCATAGCTTATGTGACTTCATGACATGATGATAAGTACGATGTTAATAATGCTAAGTTTCCATGTCACTATGTTAGGAACGATAGCTAGGTGCATGTATGTGTAAGTTTTAAATTATTCCGCTGCAGTATGATGTTCACATGCCCTATGTAGGTTAGCGTAACGCCGCTTTATGAAAAAAAAAACGGGCGTTACAAACTTCTCCATGTTAAATATTTTATATGCTTATATTTTATGTCAAGTATTCTTATGCCATGAACTCTATGCACCTTTATTTCATGTTAAGCACTTCTATATGATTGTTTTATGTTACACTCTCCATGTTATGTCTTTCCATTGACTATATGTGACGTATGTTTTAGTGAGTAGGAAAGGGTCTTACTAAGTCTATGTGCTTATAGTTTTACTTTCTTATACCGCAGATCAAGCAAGAGGATACTAAGCTAAGGGAAGCAGCAGGAGGGCATGTGTGTGTGTGTGGCAGTGACATGGCAAAAGAAAAGAAAAGATTCTATTACCCATAATTGTCACATGTCTTATATTTTGCATTGTTATCTTTAAGTTTCATGCTAGACTTTATGATGGTTCTCCTAAAGAACAACATATGTTGATAAGTTATGTTTAATGCAAACTTGTTCAAGAATGTTAGGTCTCACATGCTATGTCTTGTTTCTTTTATGTTATGACAATGCTAAGTTTACCAAGTAACCATGTTTAAGAATGATAGCTAAGACATGTTTATATGATTCAAGTGTTGGTTGTATGTTTTAAACGCATAAGTAGGAAGTTTTAAATTATTCTGCTGCATTAAGATCTCCATATGCATGTATGTATGTTAGTGTAATGCCGCCTTCCTCCTACACCGTAGGGCGGGAAGGGCGGGCATTACAGGGACCTCCGGCTGGACTATTGCTCGGCCTCTGGGAACTCGAATCTCAAGACGTCCAACCTCGACCCATCTCTACTTCTGTCCATAATTCTCGCTCAGTTAAGACTCCATTGCCCGATCCCCGACCAGGAATTAGTGCTCTGTCCCCTGACCGAAGACTTCGTGCCCAGCTTCACTCACCAAGACTTAGTCCACCTACCTTCACTCACTAGGACCCAGCTTCACTCACCAGGATTTAGTTCACCTAACTTCACTCACTAGGATTTCTTCCACCTAGCTTCCCTTGCTAGGACCCAGTTTCACTCATCAGGGTTTCTTTCACCTAGCTTCCCTTGCTAGTACTCGGCTTCACTCAAAGTTTCTTTCACAATAATCACTCCTTTGCTTGTCATCATAATCCTGACTAGACTTCCTCCAATCTTCAGGTAAATATAATCCAAACCTCAAGTCCGGTTTGGTTTAATCCCTTGGTTAAACTGACCATCCTTGGGTTCTATTCATTCTGCCAATCATCAGATCTTGTTTGGATAACCCTTTGTCAAACTGATCAAACCAGGGTTTACCCTACCAAACATAAGGGCTTGGTGGTTTCCAAGACAACCACGTGGTCGTATCTGAGAGACCTCTCTATGTTTACGGATTAAAATTTAATCTGAATAGAGACTCATCCCTCTAACGACCGACTCGTCATCATGTTAATTAATCCAAGTTACAACATAGCCAAAACCGAGGTTGAGGCCTTGTAACTTTTCGGATTAATTAACAGCGGAAAAGACGACGATTTGAAGTGCCAGTTTTTGTGTTTATCTTCGTGGTCCAGTTAATTAATTATTGTCTATGATAACAAATCAAAATAATTAACTAACATGCATGAAATGATGAAGCAAATTATCATGGCACCAATAAAACATATCAAAATAAAACTGGAGCTCGGGAGAGTTATACCTTGCCATTTACCTCGTAGTCTTCTACCTTATGACCCTCCCATCCTGGACCTCGTGTGGGCAACAATCTACCAAGTCGTGGAGTCACCAAGGCATGCCAAAATCACCTTCTTCAAGCCTCTTCCTTTTGGTAGCAAAAAAACCCTAGCTAGGGTTTTCGGGCACCACCTTGTTGCCTCTCCTCCTCTCGCCGTCGACCACCACCGGCTCCTAGCTCCGGCCAGCCGAGAGGCAGCACAAAGAGGCTTCTAGGAAGATGAAGAAAGAGAGGAAGAAGCAGAACAAGCTCCTTCGGTTAGTGATATGAGAGAAGTGTCCTAAGGCAATCGCCTTATGATTGTAATCATTTATTCTAATAAATGAATATTCACTATTTGAGTATACAAGTTTGTGTATTTGATTGAGATCTTAAACTCATTTACTGAATGTCCGCAATATAATTCACAGCATGAGAGAAT
This sequence comes from Boesenbergia rotunda, assembly GCA_024364735.1. Taxonomy (NCBI): domain Eukaryota; kingdom Viridiplantae; phylum Streptophyta; class Magnoliopsida; order Zingiberales; family Zingiberaceae; genus Boesenbergia; species Boesenbergia rotunda. The sequence goes on along the minus strand of JAGFNQ010001931.1, from coordinate 9,590 downwards.
TTGTGATGAATTCATAACTAGTGATTATCTCTACATGTGCAATTGTGAAGTATTGAAATTGTCCCTAGTCGATGAATTGATAAATACGGACACTATCAATTCTGTTGAGACTAGCATGGGTTATTCTCTAAACAACTGATTCTTACTGGCTGGTGATATTGAGATGTCCAGAGATAAACATGAATGCTAGTCAAAGGAACTAGTTCATTGGAGTGACTGGCTGTAAAACTTCATATGGTAATCTACATATAAATTTGTCAGTGAAGTTCTTACTGCAGCTTAAGTACGATGTTCCTTTGACTTGCGGTGTTCAAGTCATCTTGGTCATGGAGACTTATACTTTGACATCTTAAGCAAGCATCTCCAAGGAGGTGTGGACCCAGGATGATTGGGTATAAGCCAAAGTGCCCGAAGATGTTTGAACAGCCTACAAAGGATTCACCACTCCATGCGAGGAGATGTATACGCGAGGCCTATCGTTGGATTGTTACTCGAAGCCTCTGGCCAGAGCATGACATGTTCAGAGTATGAATCTCTTAAATACATGAGAGTAATTCGAATCCGTAGGACGAGAAAACGTTACTTGGGCTAGGTGTGACGTAGTCAGCCTAGTGGGGACTGACACACATAAACCATGTCCTGAACCAAGTGGGTATAAGATGGTGAAGGGAATGGGGCACGATTCATTATAGCTGCTGAAGGGTTTCAGAATTGTTTCTGAGGTCAACCGTTGATCTTTCGATTAATTGGGGATCATGATATACTACTAGGTGTCACTCATGATCGTTCTATAATTGATTAATTATAGACGGACAACATAAATCGAAAGCCTATTTAGTCACACGCACTACAAGTAATCCGAAGGATTTAAAACGAGTTGAAAATTGGATTTTCCAATCAAGAGAGATTAAGTTTGGTTGAGCCAAACGATAAGTCGAATCTGAATTTTTCAGAGACGCGTCGGAAGCGTAAAATGGCTAAGTCTTTTGAAGACTTAATAGATGAATTAAATAAGTTTAATTCATTGGGGCTTGGCTTGGATGGGCCGGCCAAAGAGGCCCTCCATCCACTTTGCTTGGTCGGCCACAACAAAGGGAGAGAACCAAGTTTTTGGTTCAATTTATAAAATAAACCAAGTGTGGTTTGTATTATAAAATTATGGATGATATAAATTTTTATATAATAAACCAAGGTTTGGTTTATTTTTCATGGAAATTAAAATGAATCATAGATTGGTTTATTTTATAAAATCAATCATGGATTGATTTACCATGATAAGGAAATTTATTCCATAAGAGAGAAGAGACTTGATTGATTTTTTTATCATGAATTAAAATATGATTTTAACCATGATATAAAATCAAACTTGGCATGATGGAATAAGTTATTCCATATTTGAGAGGCTTCATGGTTGAGAGGCCACTATATAAAGGACTCAAGGCAAGGCTTGGGTAATAATCGTAGAGATGAAGGCATAGGCTCTGTCCCTCTCTTTCTCTCCTTCTCTTCTCCCCTTCTTGCCGTGCGCCAACCAGTCCCAAGAAGGAGCAACAGCCGGCCGCCCCTGCCCTTTCCCTACCGATCACCACCTGCTGCCGGAGAAGGAAGCTTCGGCCATCTCTTGGCCGGAAGAAGGTGCTGCCGGAATTAGAGTTTGTCGCAAGCCTCTTCTTTTGCTTCGCCGGAATTTTGATTCTGGCCATCCTTTTGTGGTTAGTCTTCCGACTTCTCTCTTGGTTTTTCTCGTCGCGTTTTCGGAGAATCTAGTAGTTCTCGAGAACATGAAACTCACGACTTTGTGAAGTCATCCCGATGATACTCGGCGTGAACGCGAATAGAGACGGAGCATCCAAGGGACGCTTACGGTTGGATCTCGTCCCTTCCTTCGAGTTACGCGAGGTAATACGTAAATTAGTTTATGTTTTTGTAAAATTTTAAATATATGATCATCTCTACACAAGATAAAATTGCATTCATAGATGTGTGGTTAAATAATTTGAGAAATTATTTATGCTAAACCTTCCGCTGCACGTAATTAATTTTTAAAATTACGAACCCGCATCCATGTCAACATGCACCCGGTCCCAACAGTGGTATCAGAGCGAGGTTTGTGTTTAACATAATCATATAATTGTTTTGCGGAACGCTTTATCATGATCTCAATTTTGGAAAATTTTCAATTATGGAAACATTCCAATTATGGTAAATTTTCGATTTAGGAATTTCAAAGTTTGGAAATCCTCATGAAATTTCGCAAACTTTTGAAATATCTCTGTTTCTGAAATTTTATGATAATTGTGAAAACATTCCATTTTTGGAAAATTTCCAATTTTGGAAATTTCCTATTTTGAAAATTTTCCAATCTTGGAAAAACGTAAGTTTTCTTTGTACCAGAAACTTACAATTATTCTAAAAACTTTTTATTTTTGGAAACTTACCATTTATGGAAAGCTCACAATTTTGGGCACTTTCTTTCAAGAAAGTCTAGACAAATTATGGGAATATTAATTGACATTTAAATTTATAATCAGAAATTAAATTATTTACAAAATTTTTTATTTTAGATTGAGCCTCGGGGAGCCGTCCAATTTAAAGTTAGTTGTTATAATTAAATTTCCTAAATTGAATTTAAGCTGTCAAATGTTTAATTTGGATTGAGCCTCGGGGAGCCGTCCAAATTAAGTTATTGATAATAATTTTCCATAAATAATATATGTGATCAAATCTTGAAAATTTTTGAGGTGATTCTCAAACGATAATTTCCTTATTTGATTTATGAGGTGATGCTCTTACATATTATTGTCTCCAAAATTAATTAGGAAATTGTTTCCTATAGAGTATATTTCCTTAAATAAGATTTTCATGAAAATAATATGTGGTTGAATTAAGGGAATCTGTCTCTTAATTTAATAAGATTTGATTTAGAGAAATCAAAGTCTTAAATATATTATTTCCAAAATTGATTATGATAATTCAGGAAATTGTTTCCCAAAACAATTCCTTGAATAAAGTATGAAATTAGAATTAGGAAATCCGGTTCCTAATTCAATTAATGAGACTTGATAAATTAAGTCACATACATACTTTATTAAGGAAATCGTTAATTAGAACATGACATAATTATATGTCATGAATGTGCATAAAAGAAAAAGATGAGACCCAAAACCCCTTACAAAATATTAAGGCCAACACCTTCCATTAATATGGTTAGAACCGGAATTTTGTTTCTCGTTTGGGTTGATGGACACATCCATGCCCGGCTTGAACCTCAACATGTTCAAACCATGGAATTAGTTTATGATTAATATAGTTGGAGTCAGAGGTCAATCCTTAGTTTTGGTTGTTGGACACATCCAAGCCTGACTAAACGGTTGAATGAGCTCCAACCATATTAAAACTATTTCTTGATTAATGGGTCAGCCTTAAGCTTGGAGCATCGATTTGTTGTGCCACAGCCAAGGTCGATGTAAAGAGAGGTGCAGTTGGGTGCTATGTATATTGTTGCATACTTGTTAATGAGTTAACAACCCAATGATTTATGCAAACATTCAATTAGTTGATAGAATAATGTGATAGTTACATATGTATAATATGTAATCGGTATAATTACCTACATTCATAGCTAAGAATAACTTGATGGACTCTAGCCATGGTTGTTCTTATCTATGGTTGGATATCAACCTATTTGGAGATATTCCTACGATCTCCCGAATTGATAAAAAGGGTTATTCAATTCGAAAAATAAATAGGATTTAATTAATGTATATTGATGCATTCTTTAACATTCTCATCTTATAACCTCAATTCGTATTTCTAGGATAATCACCTGATATGTATTCTCTGAATTTGCGTTCCATTTTGGAGAACAATAAGCTGACTAGGCCAAACATCATGGACTGGCTTCGAAACCTGAGGATAGTCCTCAGGCAGAAAAGCTTGCTTATGTCCTTGATGAACAACTTCCCAACCATCCTCCTGAAGATGCAACTCCAGACCAGTTAGTGGCCTATTGATAGATTCCATTTTATTGATCATTTGAGTTGCTTAAATCCATGTTTGATCTATGTTTTTATTGTCAAAATTGTGAAATTGCCCTAGGTTTTAGAACTTACCTTTATTTTGGACTTAATTGCAAATATGTAAATTTTTGGATTATTTTGGCCATTAAATTCTTGATCTATTTTTGTAGGCATCAAGGTTCAAGGATCTAGGGCATATTGGGTCAAACTCGAGTCAGAATTGACACGGATCAGATTACCAAGATTACGATTAAATCTGGGCCGTTCGATTCGAAAGCGGCTAGATCGGAGCCATCCGGGATGATCTGAAGCAATCCAAGCTAGGGCTAGGGTTGATCAAGCACCCTGATCAAGATCTGAAGGTTTCATCACAATCAGAGCTCAATCAACCATTGGATCAAGCTTGGAGGGCTCTAGATCGTCCATTCAAAGACTAAGTTGATCTGGACCATCCGTTGCATATCTGGAGGATCCGAGCTACCACGAGGTAGATCCTGACCTCAGATCACCATCATCGAAGTTTGGCTCAAATCAGAGTCAGATCGGCCGTTGGATTTCCTCAAATCGATCTGAGCCGTCCATTGGTTAATACTTAAGGAAATTTTCACCGAGCTTACCCTTGTCGCGTCTTCAGCCTAGCTTCCACTGTTCTTCGCCGTTCTTCATCATCTCTTCATCGTTTTCGAAAATTTTTGTTTCCATGAAGGCGTGACCACCTCATCTTCCATTCCAGATCAAGAATCAAGTTTATGGCGATCGGTGATTGAAGAATTCTGATCGTTTGCGCTGGAACAGAGAATTTCTTGGGGGTTCCGGCAGTTCTCAGTCCGATCAACTTCCTCACGACCTCAATCCATTTCAAAGCTTCTGAACCATTTGTAGGGGTTCTCAGGTGAGCTCAGAAGTCTCCCATATCATCATCGCAGCTCTTCCAATCGAGATGAAGTGAATCGGATGGAAAATTCCATCAAGCGCAAATTCTGTTCAGAAACAATTTCAGAATCGATTGTCCATTGATTTGCTAAGCCTAGGGGTTCGAAGCCAGTTCTTGATTGACAACCAAGGATTTCTTGAGCTGAGGAAGGAGTTGAGGATTAGTTTAGCTAGTTAATTTTAGTTCTTTAGCTGTAATTTTCGATTCTCGCACTGTTCTGTTCTGAATTCTTGTTCAGCTGCTGTGATTTTCGATTCTCGAGTTCTTAGCTGTAGTTTAGCTTCAATTCTGCAAGTAGAGTAATCGAGACACTTGTTTAGTGAATGAATAGATCAAATTTCAGTTTAGTTCTTAGTTAATTTGCTGCGTGCCAATTGATTTGCTGCGTGCCAATTGATTTCTGAAAAAAACCATTCAGTTTCGAAAATTGTTTTAGATTTCCTATTTTTGAGTTGTTTCTGAGTTTCTTAGTAGTTAATTTCATCTCTAGCATTAGATAGATAGCTTGCGTAATTAACATAGAATTTAGTTTCGATTTGCTTGCCATTTAAAGTCTGAAAAAAAAGAAAAGAAATCAAATCTGTTTTCTGTTTAATCTATTTCAGACTTGGTGTTTTCTATTTTCATTCCCTTTCATTAGTTTTGTTAAGTAATTGCTAGCTGAAACTTCTTTGCTCCTAGATCAGTCACATGTACTCAGTCTATGTTAGCTAGCTCAGCCTCTAAGCATTTGCAAAAATAGAAAAATCAATAGCTTTTCCCTTTCAACTTGCATCTAAAATTTCAGCCCTTTTCATTTCTGAATTTACCTTGTTTCTTTGGTTTTGATCTCAGTTTCCAATTTCCCACTTTAGTCTTGTTTAGTTCTTTCTTAACACCATTGTTTTCCAATTGAATCACTTAGTGTAAACCCTTGAGCCGAAAATCCACTTATTCCTTGATTTAGAGCTAGTTTTTGGCACAAAAGTTCTCCCTAGCGTGCCAACTTCCTTGAATTCATTTGCATCCAAAGTTAGCTTGTTTTGTGGCATGTGATTGCATTCGAATCAATAAGTTTGAATCCACCTAATTCTGAAAAATCTGGGCAGTGATTGGCTTCCAAAAAAAACATTGCATGCTTGATAGATATTTGTTGCTTGTGAAATTTCTAATTCCTTTTGCATTGATTTGTCTTAGCTTTGTCATTTCCGAAATTTGCCATATCTGCCTCTATATTTCAGATTAGTGTTGTTTGCATTCGAATTGAGCTTTGTTTTCCGAATTGGTTAAGTACCTTGGTTGATTAGGTTTACATTAGGTTGAGTTCTTAAATGCAAATTTCTTGTTAGTTCCATTGTTAATTATCTTTCATTTTCATTTCATTTCCTTTTCAATTACAAACCAAAAATCCATTTTCGTGTTTGAAACCCAAAAACGAGACATAATTACAAGCGCAAATCACCCAACGTCAACTATCGCCGAGAAAAATACGACCTGTGGCCCCTATATTACATTTCCATATTTTTGATTGTAAAAGGGTTTCCAGCTTTCATTTATAAATTCTAAATTTGAGGCCTACTTTTGTGACACATAGTTTGGGCTCGTCAAATTTTTGGCGCCGTTGCCGGGGAACTGTTAGTTGACTTGTTTGATTTTTGCTTGTGCACTTATTTCATATCATTCTTGACTACTTTTGTGTTTATTGCTATATCTTTGGATTTGATTTTATCTGTTTATCTACTTTTACTGCGATTTATTTTGTTTTTATGACCAGGTCTTTAGGTGCTGAATTAGAAGATTTCGATCCTGAGATTGAGAGGACTTTCAGAGTTAGGAGGAGCCAGGCCATTCATACTGAGACTACAGTTATCCCTCCTATTCAGATTATCAGCACTCACTCAGGCATTGACATGGCAGACCACCAGAGAACCATGAAGGAGCTCGCAGCACCTGACGCTGCATTTCAGTACTCCAGCATAGCTTATCCAGAGCTGGGAGAAAGTTTTGAGTTAAGATCTGGGCTTATTAATTTGTTGCCAAAATTTCAGGGTTTATCTGGGGAGGATCCAAACAGACACTTGCACGAATTCCATGTGGTGTGCTCTACTATGAAGCCTCAGGGCATTTCTGAAGAAGACATCAAGCTGAGAGCTTTTCCCTTCACCTTGACAGGAGCAGCCAAAGACTGGTTTTATTATTTGCCTACAGGACATGTGTCTAGTTGGATAACTATGAAAAAGGCATTTTTGGAGAAATATTTCCCAGCTTCCCGCACAGCTATAATCAGAAAAAGTATCTGTGGGATTCAGCAAGTGGTGGGTGAAACACTCTATGATTACTGGGAAAGATTTAACAAGTTGTGTTCAAGTTGTCCCCAGCATCAAATCAGTGAGTAATTGTTGATTTAATATTTTTTATGAGGGACTGCTACAGATGGATAGAGTCCTGATAGATGTGCAGCTGGAGGGGCCTAGTGAACAAGTCACCAATGCAAGCTAGGGAGTTAATTTCTAATATGGCTGAGAATTCCCAAAAATTTGGAGGTAGAGCCTTGACCACCAGAGGAGTGGGTGAAGTTCAAGTAGTTCCTACTGGATCAAATGTTCAGAATGCATTGTTGGAGCTAACCTCAGCTGTGAAGAAAATAGATTTGAAAGTGGAAAGACTAAGCTCAACTCCTTCAGTACCTCCACCCTCTACTCAAATTACAAGTGTGTGTGGCATTTGCTCTAGTCTAGAGCACACTTTCAGACTCATGCCCCAATCTCCACAGGACGAGACAGTAGCGGCCTTAGTGAGAGGACAATTCCAAGCAAGAAACAATCCATATCCTCTACTTATAACCCCGGTTGGAGGAATCATCCTAACTTGAGGTATGGGAATGCTTTCTGCCAACAAGAGCCTCAAAATCAGTCTTCACAGCAACCTCAATCTAACTTCCAGCAGCCTCAACAACCTCAAAACAATCAGCCAACTTTTCAGCAATCAAATCAAAATTTTTCAGCCTCCGTTTCAACCTAATTCTCAACATTTTCAGCAACCAATTCCAAGCATTTGAACCTCAATTCAGCAACCTTATCAAGGGGCAGCAAGGATGTCAGTCATTCCCAGCTTTTCCAGCTCAAAGCCAACATAATTTTTAGCCCACACAGCCCACATATCAGAATTTTCGCCTTACAACCAAGGGTTTCAAGGTCAAAATTTTCAGCCCTCGCACCCTAATTTTCCTGCTCAAAATCAGAACTTTCAAGCTACATGAACACAGCAAAATTTCCCATCATCTCAGCAAGCTAATAGCTATTTAATCAGCCCATCAGTCCTCTTATCAACCCAAATCCATGTTTTCAAGGATCACAACAAGCTCAAAATTTTCAGCCTACTTCATCCTTTCAAATCAGTCAAGGAGCTATGCTAATCAAGGAGGATATGGGGATCAAATGGAGGAAATGATCAGCAACAACAGATGATGGAGATGCGACAAATGTTCAACACAACAACACAATTCACAACCTTGAGAGGCAATTGGGTAATTGGCTAGTGGGATCAATCAGAATCAAGCTCAAGGATCAGTCAACTACTTCCAACTATTCCTAATCTAAAGGAAACGTGAGTGCTATTTATTTGAGGAGTGGGAAGGTCAAACATCTCCGAAGAGTCCAAGAGCAGAATTTTCAGGAGACCGAACAGTTCTCCAATTCCGGCCCAAAACAACACTGAAATGAGTCCAAATTCAGCTGATTCCAACCCTAGCCCGTTCCAACCTTTCCTCAAGCAACCTCCAAATTGGTGGCAAACGGAGAAGAATAGTGCCGAGACACAAGGGACAGCAGCCACTACACAAAGGGCAGCAGGGCAGAATTCAGCATCTTTACTCCGGCCAAAATCGATGATTTTAGGGTTCCTTTGCCTTTTCCACAGGGAGAACTCCAACAAAAGACATGTGGAGGAGGAGAAAGCAAAGAGTATAATGAGTTGGTGAAACTTTTTAGTAAGTTGAAATTAATGTACCCTTGCTGACGATGATTAAACAGGTTCCTAAGTACGCAAAATTTTGAAAGATCTTTGTATTCATAAGAAGAAGCTTAAGGAAAATGAGTTAGTCAGCATGGGGAAGAATGTTTCATCACTTATCCATACATCCTCAGAAATGTGAAGACCCTGGCATGTTCAATGTATCTTGTGAGATAGGAAGCACCACGCTACATGATGCTATGCTTGATTTAGGAGCTTCTATTAATGTCATGCCAGGACAGTCTTCCAGATGCTTGGCATTGGTCCTCTACAGCCCACGGGAGTTGTGATTCAGCTTGCAGACAGAAGCCAGACCCGCCAGCAGGGGTTATTGAAGATGTATTGGTTAAAGTGAAAGAGCTGATTTTCCCTGCGGACTTCTACATTCTAGACATGGAGGGAGAGTATCTTGACGTCGATTCCACTGATCCTTGGGAGGCCTTTTTTGAAGACTGCCAAAATGAAGATTGATGTTTATGCTGCACACTCTCGATGGAGGTGGGAGACACAGTAGTCCAGTTTAGCCTTTTCGATGCTATGAAGCATCCGAGGGAGGATCACTCCATCAGGAGCGTGGATATTCTTGATGAGCTGGAGCAGACAGAGTTAGAGACTGAGGGATTTTTACCGATTTTTCTGGAGGAGCT